>OX579633.1:21069058-21099079 GCA_951230915.1 Antitrichia curtipendula | reverse complement strand
TCCTTGGGAGGGTGGCAAAGTTGGTAGTAGTGAAATTTTTCTCGCAACTACATATGTTGGTAGACTTTGAATATCTTTTTTTTTGTACATCTTTTGGCCATGGAATTTTTCACATATGTTATTAACATAGAGATGAACTTGTAAAAAAAAATTCATGGCAAAAAAAACAAATTTTAAACCCTCGTGAGGGTGTCAAAGTTGGTAGCAGTGGAACTTTTTTCACCGGGAATGCAAAAAATTCGTAATTGAGCTGGACCTGACTGTACATTTCAGGAGGGGGTTGCTTTTAGAAACCACTGCTTTTCAACTTCAAAAATTTGTAACTAATTCCACGAAGGTCCAAAAAATATGAAACGACTTAGATTTGATGCCAATTCCATTTATTTTCCTTGTAAAATTTACTGAAAATTGTTCCAAGGAGTTTAGCTTCCCAATCATCTCATAAAGGGTTGCTTTAAGAGCCTCCTACCTTAGTTATCACAATGACTCCAGTGTTGCCAGTATTTTAGATGGGACAGGCTTTGAAATTGAATGTTCATTTTGCAATGTTGCCACTACTGACAGGCTTTGAAATTGAATGTTCATTTTGCAATGTTGCAACTACTGTTTGAAATTATATTATTTGCTTTGCTCGCTTTGGAGAGGCTTTGAAATTGAATGTTCATTTTGCAATTTTACAACTACTGTTTGAAATTATATTATTTGCTTTGCTCGCTTTGGAGAGGCTTTGAAATTGAATGTTCATTTTGCAATGTTGCAACTACTGTTTGAAATTATATTATTTGCTTTGCTCGCTTTGGAGAGGCTTTGAAATTGAATGTTCATTTTGCAATGTTGCAGCTACTGTTTGCTTTGCTTGCTTTGGAGAGCAAAGGGAAGTAGTGCATTGACAGAAACTAGGAGGAAGTTTAACTCTTAAACGGCAAACTCATAGTTGTGAAAATCATCTGTTTGGTCACCGTGTGAATTGTTGGATTAAAATAATGCAAAAGTATTAATTGGAAGACAAACCATTGTAGATGATCTTCCCTTTTTGCACAAAAGAGATTCTTTGTTATTCATCAACCAAAAAACATTCTCAGCGGCATTTATGGGTTAAGTGGACCATACTAAAATGAATGTGATGTAAGCAAAATTGGTGCAAGGTGCCACAATCTCGTCTTCTGGAATTACAACACCAAAAGTAAGTCAACCTTGTAGTATTCAATGTGGTGTTGTCACTTGCGGTCTACTCTAGTCTGAATCTAGCACTACCAAACGCGTGCCTACTTGAATTCTGAACATTTGGAGTGTTTAGTGCCATGACTTGAAAATACTGGAAGTGGGCATCAATCTTTTACCAAGGAGGGTGTATGTTGAAAGTAACAGTAAATTCTTTAAAACTCAACCACAGATGGCAACCAAAAAATCTCGAAAATCTAACATTCGGTATAGAAAACATGCATGGCGCTCAACGCCAATCTTCTACATGTAGCTTTTGGTACCTCCCATCTAATATGGGCTCAAGAGTGCACAAAAAGAATCTAGACTCTTTTCCCCAGGGTATGAAGATAGTTCCTCAGGAGCGTAATGAGATTCGGTGTATAAGGTTGAAGGATACTTGTGTTGTTGAAGAGAAGAGCAGAAGAGCAGAAGATGATGACTGCCTTCAATCTCTCACTCGGCAATTGTGTCGTCCCTCTTCCTCACGGCACTACCCCTCAAAAAGTCTTGAACACTCGGGACTACCTTGCAATTGTCACAGCAAACAAAGATTGGTGGTTTTCAGGGGAACGAGAGATGATGCAAATCGATGTGAATCCAGCAGCAAGCAATGCAACCTGCGAATCGTTGAAATATTCTCCAAGGAGTCATCGAATTCACAAGCTTCCATTGCTGAAATATTTTAACAAACGAGCAAAAAGAGGTGTCATGATTTCTGATAACTACACCTCAGTATGGATCTGATTCACCTAAACCCGGATCTGCAGCAACAAACGCATGCAGAGCTCAGTATTGGCCTTCACAGCAAAGTTCTTCTATGAAGAACTTGAGTTCAATAACACAAATGTAGGTGCCCTCCTGCAATGGAGCTATTGGCTTCTAAAAGCATCCTGCAATCCGAAACCAATACATACTTTACACAAAGCAACCCAGGCTTCTGGATCTCAGACACCTGCAGTCAACAATTGCTTTCAAACCTCATTAGCTCCCATTTATTGGAGCTGCTTGCAATCTGTCAATTTAGCCAACCAACAGACTTGACCAATCTCAAGAGTGTCTCCAAATTGAGGCTGAATTCTGACCACAGAGCTTTGCAGTCCAGAGCCAGAGATCTTCAAAAGTTGTACAGTCTTCAAAAGTCGTCCAAGTGGTGCTGCACATTTCGAAATAACAGGAATCACGACTTAGGTGAAAATTTCAATGAGCAAAATTCAGTAACAATATTCTCGACCAGCTCTCAATGATACATAAGGGTGATGTCCCAATTCCACTTGGCAACTTAAACCATATATCAATAGTTTCACTGAAGCAGCAACCTAAAACCAATGAAAACCTGCCACATGTTGTAATTGCATGTTATATACAAAGTTAACCTTCATGGGAGGCTTTGATGTGTAAGAATATCAAATTAAACGCAGTCTAGTGCATGGCACCACAATAACTTTGGAAATCCATAACTAACGCTAGACGACTCCACAGAATATGAAACAAATTGCGTTGGGTTCAATTTGCTCTTGGCAAACACCAAAAATTCCAATAAACATCTTCAACATGTGCACATCGGTCACATCCTTATTTTGACGATCTAGGACTTCATGTCGACACACGAGTGCACATCTGAGGGAGGGGAAACAGATAACTTACGATTTCGAAATCAGTCGACATGAATTTGAGAGTCTCACTCAAGCTAAGATATAGAATACCCAAACAGCACGGAACCTAATCCGGTCTCCTATACTGACCCCTGTTACCAGCAGCAACTTGTACCCAAAATGATCTCTCCACAGCCCTATAGGGATCTCCCAATAAAAGAACACTCCCAAATATGTTAACAATAATTAAAAGCAACCTAAACCCTAAATCCTCTACCTTAATCCAAAGAATCCGGTTCACAATGTACAAGCATAAAAAGAAAATTAAACTAAATAAGCATCTCCAACACGAACAGCCAATTTCATCACCAACACGTGATGCTGAACAAAACCTGAAACGAAATCCTTCATCACACACTCCAAGCTGAATCACTCACAAACACCGAAAAATTGAAGAGAAAAATGAAGACCCTCACATTAGGGTTCCCGGCACCTCCCCCCCGTCCTGTCCTACTTGCAATACCGGTCCGCCTTCTTCTTCACGCGCTCATCCAACGCCGCCTCCCGCGACTTCACCTTGGGCACCACGTACCCGAACCGCTTCGTCTCCACCGGGAAAAGCTCCTCGTACTTCTTGCTCTTCTTACCGTCGGGGGCGTGCCCTGTCCCGGTGTCGATCGCGTCGTGCGCATCGACTGTCTTAGCCGATTGATCTTTCTCTTTCTCCTTGGTATCCGTGGTGTTCACATCCTCTGCTGCGTCGCCTTCTTGCTGGGGATCGGTCTTCGGTTTTTTCTTCTTGTGCTTCTTCTTGTCCAGTGTCTTCTCCGGTCCTAATCCGCCCTTGAAACTCAGCTTCCCGCCGCGCACCTTGTCGTAGGACGACGACATCGCTGCGGAAGGTTTAGGGATTGGGGATCAAGGATTAGGATTTACACCATCGCCGAAGTGCATGAGAATGGACAGACCGCTGCACAAGGCTTGTTGCTTGAGGGTGAGAAAATAGCGGGGTTGCAAGCTTGCCCACCGCATCCATTTGCGGGTCCCGGCCTTGAATAATCAGTATCCTTTCGAGACCCTCGCACTGATTTGGATGAATCTTAGGTGAATGATCTAAATGGTGTTTACATCTGGATGAATTTGATCATTAATATTGGATGAATGAAGTTGTATGTAAACGGAAATACATGCAATTTGGATCAAGGTGGATGCAGTGACATTATTTGAGAGTATGAAAATAGTGTAGACCACATTACAATGGTTTGATCTAAAATACAATGAACTTATATTTGCAAATTTGCATAATTTGCAAATTTTAGATTGAGCACCTCCTCTAATTGCAAGATCAACTTCAAAAACTACATTTATGCATCCCTTCCTAAAAGTGAAGTCTTATGTTTTAGTATTTTATAAAAAAACAATTACATCCCACAATTTGTGCATTTTAGTCAATATGTTGAAAAACAAATTGAGAATAGAGTAAATTATAAAGTTTCTCGTGTGTTTGTAAATGGGTATTAGAAGAAGGTTTAACTAAGAATAGTATAAAAGAAACACAACACCAAACTCCATCAATCCCTAAGAATTTTCAAGGATTTTCATCCTATATTTTATCCAAACTCTGGCTCCTAGTCCCTCATTGCAAATACTTTGCAAATAACTCTAATACATGAAAAAATTCAGCAAATTTATCTTTATATTCATCTTTTAAATAATAATATAGTAAAAAGTTGAATGAGATGAAAGAAAAAAATAAGTTACTATACTAATTGGAAATTGTCAATCCCAATGTTAAGAATTTTCCTCTAATAATAATCAATATCCTATGTTTCTTTTTTTATTTTAAAATTTTAAAAATTGAATGCAATAGATGGCTTTAAATGTTTTTCTACCTACTTTGTCCATAAAATAAAACTCCACTAAACTTTTAACTCATTAGTTGTGAATTGCATGGTTCAAATTTTTTTTGTATAGGCATCAATCTACATAACCAAATAATATTTATTTATTTATAGAATATATCTTTAGCTGACGTGAAACGAAGCTTCATATGTAGAGTATGATGATTAGGAGGTACCATAGTGTTTTATGCAAAGAAACCCATATATGAAGTCAATAGGGCCTACCCAAGTTCTCAAAAAGGGTGAAGTGGGATTTTGAGACCATTAGAAGTTAAATGCATTCACTGGAAATTCTCTCCTACCGTAAGTCGATCAGTTCGAGAACTGGGAAGCAATTCTCATGGCAAACAATTGGCAAACAAAGAGACATTAACGATGCTAGTGGCATGAATACCCAAGTACGACTGCACCTGGGGGAAAACGGCCTTTGTTAATCAGCGTATTTTACATGAAAACTGCTCTGAATGGCGAAGGTGAGGCCAAACAGTGAGGGTGCATGCATCCCATATTGAGTTTCCTTCTCACATATTGCAAGGACGATGGATTTTGTCGCTGTATATCCACTTTCCTGGTTCTCTACATAAGTCGTTGTGCATGAGAAAGCTCAAATCGCCGGGTTCTCATCCTTGACAACTTGCACTTGACCGAGCTTGGGAGGTTTCTCCTAGGTAAGAGGCAGCAGGCACTAGGTCAATGTTGTATCTTTGATCAATTAGACAGGAGATTTCTATTATGGCGTCGAAAGGTGCGACGAGGTAATCAAATAGTTGATGGGTTCAGCTATGAAAAGCCTTTGTCTTTCGTTCTCCAGCTGGATCAGGTGAGTGCGCAGACTCCGCTCCTCGACCTGCTCAAACATGAACCCATCACAAGTCACAATCTGAGTAGGATTGATTAATGAAAACTAGAAAAAAAACTAGATACGGTCATGACATTCTTCTGTAGTAATGGCATGCCTTTTGAGAATAGCCCCAACTGAGTTATTTAGAGCAAGTCGTCAGGGCAACTCAAGTGAAATTCAAGCTAACATACTCATTATGTGATGATAATGGTCCATTGGCTTGAGAAGCTCACTTGCTCAAAATAAGCTCAACTTGCAAAAGAAGGCGCAAGGGATTCCTTTCATGCCAATTCAGTAGAATGTTCTGGTGACTACAAAGACTGTCCAATTACGGAAATTCTAATTCTGAATTCGTATCAAAAAGTCAGTGGACTTATCAGCACAACTGCAAGAGACCTGATCATTGTTCAGATAACAGATCGATCTCGATTTAAAGCTTGTGGTATTGTCTTACCTCTAAAGAAGCGGCAACAGATAAGAGGTCCCCACACTCCTCCAACAAAGCTCTCTCTTGTGCTGCTGTCTCAGCCAGCTGTGATAATAGCGCTTCCATGCTCTGTGTCTGCACAGTGAAAACAACTTACTAAACTGTCGCCAACTATCCACAATCATCAAAAAAATAAAATGTATTGGTCCTGTACTTTCTATGGGAGAAGTATATGCTGCAAAAAACGTCAATCGACACTGGGTTATATAACCGTATGTCTGAGCAATAAATCTATCTACATATCAGATGAGAAGGCTCATATGTCTGCAAATCATGCTTCTAAAGATAGTCGCACCTTAGGCAAAAGGAACTGTACGGATCCTTCTACCGCATTCAGCACATCTACAGCTGAGTTGAGAGCTTCCTTCACTGCTTGCACATCCGCCTGCCAATACACAGTAACATAACAGGGGCATCAGATAAAGTGAGAACCCCACCAAACCTTGATGTAGTACGCTAAATACACCATATGCTGTGCACCAAAGTAATTATAGGAGTCCAGTAATATATATTTTCTCAAGTTTAGTACGGCGCTTTTGACCTCATTGGAAGCTGCAAAGCTGCTTCCAACCTCCTTGGACATGATTCTTGTAGGTCACATTAAAATTTCAACCACTGCAATCGAACACTCGCAATTGAACAGGGGAAGCTTCAACATTCAGTTGTACTTTCATTTTCATTTTCAACCAGAGCATACAAAATATATTTACTTAAATGGAGTCAGTCTGTTATCGTAACCGTTAAAATGTATATTGAAACAAGAATTACAAAAGAAGCATGTCCTTAAAATTGAGGTGGTCTCGGAAACATTGAAATATGTTTATGGTAGCAGAAAGCTTGAACCGGATCCTCCGTCATCACTAAGCACATATTCATTATAAAGAGTGATAAGTGAATGCCACGAATTTCGGAAAGACACAGTAGAAGCTCCCTTACCCGAGCACCTCCTGTTACTGGGACTCTCAAAATTGCAGATTCTAGAGCTTCCATGCACCCCGTCAAAGCATTTGAGTGCTCCTCCTCCAGCGTTTCCCAATTGTCCAAATAGGTTGCCTGCAAGAGGAAGGCACACCTCAGTAAAAGCTCGTGTCTTGGTAGGGTTATATCAGATGAAAAATCGTTGAAGACAGTAGTCAAGAATTCGGGCTAAACAGTAAACTTATAGAACCTGGATGCTCCAAATACGTTTAAAGGCACCTGGTTGGTAACTTAAGTTCATTGCAAGTTTAAAAATGAGCATTCCTTACATGGGTAGACAGTATGGAGCGGAGTTTGTGAGCCTGCCGCGCTTGCTGGAGTTTGATCCGCTGCATAGCTACTGATGTGCGCAGCTCAGACGTCTTGATCCATACGTTATACAGCTGCTTCTGTAATACCCAAGGCACGCATACAGTAATTTGTCATGTCTAATCAGAGCACAACTCCAAAACATACGGGAGAAAAAAAAATCTATCTGAGTTACAAGTGCCCAATGGTTTCAAGTCCCCAGAGTTTCATAAAATGCCTTTTCAAATGAGAGAAAACCTCTCCACCCATCAAGTGATATAGCGTTCAACCTCCGTGCGATTGAAATTCATATTGCTAATCCGATCAAAAATGAAAATTGATCCCCATTACATTGCCGTGAGCCTGAACTGACCTTAAATCACAGTTCTAAATCTTTTAAGGACCCAGAGGGCAAATAGGACCAAATCTTTATTTGGCACTTCTTTATCGGTTCAAACCATAAAACCTTGGTCCTTCAGGGGTTAAAACATCGTAATCATCAAGTTGAAAGTTATTTTTCTTCACACAAAAATTAGAGTCCAACGCAAAAGAATGATGATCGTGGAAGCAACCGAAGCACCTTCCAAGTAACTCTTCCAAAGGTGAATGTAAACTACCTCAGCGGCTGCTTTTTGAGCACTCATAACAGCTTCAGCTCGTGCATTCACGAAGCGCCATTGCAACCAACGGTTGTGCAATATTCTCAGCAGCTGAGCTTCCTCCTGCTGCGTCAACGCCCTTTTCCCTCTCGATCTCCCGTCAATCCCAAAACTCACTGAGTTGTTCCCTAAATTCCTCGCGGTGCCGGCAAGAGCGGCAGTAGCTCCATGCACCGGCCGTGACCTCTGAGGACTGGGCAACCCCCTCAGTGGCGACGTCCCCTTCGAATGCGAAGGTGAAGAAGGCGTTGACTGAGCTGAATTTCCTGAAGCTCGACCAGGAGAAAGTGCCCACGCAGACGTCGTACTCCCGTTCATGCTCTGATTCATACTCTGATTCATAAGCATACTCGCAGCAGACTGATGAGGCAACACTTTGGTCCGCCTCGCTGTCTTCACAGGAGCAATACCAAGTGCTGGAAGCTCGCTTGCGTCTGATGACCGGTTCCGATCCCCTTCCGAGAATCGTCGCAACCTGTTGTTCATGTCCTGCCATACACGGGCAGGGACAGTAGTTCCCCGCACAATACGATTCCCCGGTGCAGACCCAGCTGAAGACACACTCTCAGTATCCGACATGGTTTCCAGAGGAGTCGAAAGAGAATCCACGGTAGCAACTGAATCCTGTGAAAGGCGACGAGCATGATGAGTAGCATCACCATCGCCATTACTAACAGGCTCTACCGTCGTTCTACCTCTAGTGGGAGTGGGATTGCGCCGTGGTGGTGCCTCGTTACCAATCCGACTGTAAGTCCGAGAGATCGTGGCCTTCGCACGAGAGGCCGGAGTTCCAGGACGCGCTAGTGTTGTTGACGTTCGTCGTTCCTTATCCACACTGAGATCCACGCTCCTGGTCATCGAGCCAGTAAACACCTTCCCTGTGCTCATGCCCGGCCACCTTTGTTGCTCCGGCTTCGAATTCTCCGGGGGCCTCGAATTCTCCACCTGATCAATGCTCTGACGCCGCATTGGCGAGCCTTTCCTCCCTGTATCGGTAGAAGCTCGATGCACGCCATTCCCTGCAGGTTTTAGGGTTTGGTTTCCATTGGTTTCTTTCTCCGACGAACAGTTACTCGCATTTTCACGTTTGGAGTTGTCCGCGGTCGGCTTCATAGACGGCCACAATTCAGAAGTTCGCGACTGTGGGCGAGCTTTAGGCAACGCATCCGAGGTCGATCTCGTTGTCTCCGATGGTGTGACAGCACCAGGCCAGGGTCGCCTCCGCTCCGCCGAGTAAGCGCGCTTGGAAACCTCAGGTGTATTGCTACTACGGCCCAGGTTAGGGGAAGGGTGGCGGACGTGATTCTCAGTGGTCCGATTTCGAACCGGCGATGGTTGCCGCGAAGGTGATGATTGTCTAAGAGGGGAGGGATTGCGGCGACTGCCGGCCACAGGTGTAGCCGGAGTCGGAGTCGGAGTCGTCGTGGAACTTTTATACCTAGAGGTGATCTCCATCGTTCGCGTCTTGCGCACCACTTTAACCTTCTCTGCCGGAGGCAACCCTCCATAATTCTGTACATTGTCCTTTTTCTTCTCCAAGGGCGTCTCGGAAGGAGGAGGTGACGAAGACGCCATCGAGACGACCATGGTCTGAAATCAGCTCACATACCACATCCTCCCTTCTCTTTCTCCTCCTTCTTCTTCACATCATCGTCTTATATCACACACCTGTCCCAGCATTGCAAGAACGCGCCTATACTAAGCCAATGCCAGCCATTCCCAATCGAGAACGCCCTCTTACCTCCCACCCGTTCTTGACGGAACTCCAAAACTGCTCCTCCACATTCCTCCACATTGCTTCCTCTTCGTCCTCCTCTCCATCCACTCGTCCTCCAAATCAATCACCTCGCCATCGCTCTCCCCTCACCCTAACTCGCTTCCGCATCATTTTTCAACCCTAAAAACTCAAAAAAAAACCAAACAAACTCAGCAACACACTACTAGGCGCAGTCACCTTTCCATCACCAGCTCTCTCCACATTGGAAGCACGGGATCGGGGCAATGCCGCTTCTGCATCCATCAACCTCGGGCACCGCTGCAGCAACACCGTGTGCGCCCAGACGGGGGGGAAACCGAACGGGATGCGGTAATGGCGAGCTGAAACCTACAAAAGGATTAGATTTTCTGAACTTTTTTGGTAGATCTCTGTTTCAAGGACGTAGATTTTGTATGGTTGCCCAATCTTCACCGCAACCAAGATCTACGACTGCCGTCGGGAGTTTGGGTTTTTGAATGGGAGGCTCCAACGGATCTGCTTTTCCTTACATTGCGAGATCATATGTACACTTGGCATAGATCTTGAAGGGACAAGGAATGTATCCCATTTAAAGACCCACGTGGATTACTGCAGGGAGTTTTGTTCTTGTGAAAGGACCACACTGAAGGGAATTTTTCTTGGCCATTGCATGAGGACTTGAGGAGGTTCCAAAGGGCAATGAGTTGGCCATTTATTTGAAAGAAAAAATGGAAATAATGGAAAAAAGTGGAAGGCACCAGGGTTGTTTTTTTCATTTTTAAAGAAGTGTCAAAGTGGCGATACAGAAATTTGTAGTGGTGCTCCAAATTTCAACATTCATCCACATATTAGATGGGAAATATCAAATTAGTACATATCACATCATGTATAATTGGATTTTCATCCACAATCTTGCAATTTCATCCAAAAAAATTTGGCATTTCTTAGCCAGATTATTTTTTCTAGTGCAATCTGGCACAAAAAAGCCAAAAAAAAGTTGTGGCAAGCACCATATAATTATGCACCCATAATGTTCAAAATGAACTCAGGGTGAACAATTACAATTCAAGCACATTCTTTAGAGGCTATAGCATGGAGAATAACTTTGTTCACAAGCATTGAATCCTATGTTTCGGTCAAATTTGACATAAATTAGTTTACTCCCTCAATCCCAAAATGGTCTTCCGGTTGGACAAAATGTTTGGGATAAACGTTGAAAATAACATTATTTTCAATCTGTTTTAAAGTATTTCAAGGAAGTTGTTATCCATTCATTGAAATTTCAAGAACAAAAATGATCATTTTCAAGCAACCACTGACAAGATCATTTTGGGATGGAAAGAGTATCATTTGTTGAAATGAATAGGTAATGTAAAAGCACATGAATAATTGGGGATGTTATTTCTCTTGATGAGCCACAACTTTTCACATTACCAAGCAATGTTGAATGGTTGAATCTTAGTCAACTACACTATATCAACCTTTGGTTATGGAATCCAATATGGTTCCCATTAGTATATTGAATTTTTTTTGTAGGGCCTTGGTTGGTAATACAAAGGAGATTCTAGACTTTGTTCGAGAGAATTTTTTGAACACCATATGCATAAACTACAAATTTTCAAAGTGTTGAAAATAGGTATTTTTAAAACCGACCAAAAACTCTCACAAATAGTGGGCGCACATTTTAGGGAAGATTTTGTAGTAATCAGTTTTAGAAGGTGTAGTTACCTTATAAGGTAGGCACCCCAAAAATGGCACCTGACCTTAAAGCGCCATCTACAGGTTGTGTACATTTCCAAAATCAGTTATGTACCTATTTGGATGGAGCGCTTTCAAAAACAAACTTTGACCTTTAATAACTTTTGCATACGGTGTCCAAATGCCACGTTCTCTGGTGCGTTGAAACCTCCTTTCACTTGCCAACAAGAATATATAAAAACTTGACCAGTCTAATAGTAGTAACTAGGCTCAGTAGCAAAAAGTGGCGGTTTTGGGTGTACCCACCTTACGTTCCTTGAGAGCACTACCTCATTGCTTGTATTGCAACTCACATGGAAAAATGAGATGAAAGTAGAACAAACTCAAAATCATCCAATGAGACTGCCATTAGAGAGTTGGCTACCGGTATCTATACTACGACTAGTCATAAATAAAAGTATTCATAAATTTTATTTATTTCTGGTGCTATTTATTAGTTCATATTTTTTTAAAGGAATTGCTACTGGTAACTGACTGATGACTTGGCTGTTGCTTTTTGTTTGTCTGCAGTTATCATACTAACTTACTATCTGAATCTACTGGAGCTGGAGTAATATAAAGTCTGCGAGTACACTCCAAGTTACAGAGTCCCTGAACGCTGAACTTATGGCATACCAGTATTACACTCTGTTCATGATTAATTTGATGCTAACGTCACCGCACACCAGCAAACTAGTTTATGGAATTTAGTGCAATATGCTACCTTAAAGACAAACCAGCATCAACTTTGGCTACCATGAGAGTGCGTAGTATTTTTTTTTAAATAGAATAATAAGGATTTTGCAAGTTTTTAAAAGGATTTTGGAGAGTACTGGCAATACAAAACTGACTAAATGGATGCTAATTTCAGTGTGGAGGAAGTTGCAAAGTGGCTATCAAATTCTATCATTCTCTTCAAATTCTATTGGGCTATAATATAATTTTCTCTCCAATATACATTTAGCTACTGAAAACTTTGAAGTAGCAATGGAACAAATTTTTAGCCAGTTATGTAAACACTGCTTGTAACACCGGAAACACCAGACTTGTCACCATGAAAATCATTCTTTTTTAATTACTAAGGTAGGAAGTTGTAAAAGCGACCTAGCTCTAAAAGCAACCTCTAACACAATGGTACATTTTACTTTCTTCAATGTACCAACATTGTACATTTCAGAAGGGGGGCACTTTTAGAAACCATTGCGCTTCATCTTAAAAAATTTGTAATTAATTCCACGAAGGTCCAAAAAATATGAAACGACTTGTATCAGATGCCAATTCCATTTTTCTTCCTAGTAAAATTTATTGAAAATTGTTTCAAGGAGTTTAGCTTCCGTGAAAATGCAATCAACTCTTAAAAGGTTGCTTTAAGAGCCTCCTACCTTATATGAATCAATTGCTTGAAAACCAATCAAGAGCACTCATTTAGGTAGATAAGCCTATTACCACCTTGATTTGCAATATATGAGTATCTTGGGGCCAATTCCAAGACGGGTACATATTTTTCAGGGTGCGCGCTTGTTTCTCAAATCAAGCCCAAGTAGAATTATAATTTTTCGATGAAAATTATATTTCAGTGAATTTTTGAAGGGGCTTACTTTGAAATTACATAGCTACCTATAGAGTGATCATAAACGTCCCATAAACAACCTATAGGTGCCTTTCCATGTATTTTATGGCACTTAAGTATTCACAAATAAAAGATTTGACATGTTATCCTTTGTTAGGAAAAAAAAAAAAAATTAGACATATGTTACCTTTGGATCTTTTAGTACACTGGATTGAGAAGATATGGAAAAATTTCATAAAGTTTCAATGTGTAGATTGCAAGATATTAGAAGTGACAGAATTCTTTTGGGGGGCCTTGCAAAAAAAATGGGTAGTTGCACTTTCCAAGGTCACATTATATGAAAAAATATCTAGAATTGTGGTGCTTCTTTGGATTCATTTTACAAGGCAATTTGGCTACATGCTTGAAAATTTCAGATCATTTGGAATTGTACAACATATAGGAAAAAAATAATAAGTAGAAAGATGTAGAAAATGATTCTAAATACTAAATTGTTGAGAATTTAGTTATGGAATTGAAAAATGTCAATCCCAATATTTGTAATTTTGTAATAAATAATGTACAACTAATGTTTTTATTTTTTCCCAAAAAATTGAAAATTAAGTTGAATAAAAGACTTCAAAGTTCATCTTAGAATAGAGAATCCAAAACTACCTGCAAACTATCTACAAACTATAATTCCTCATAACTTTCATCTTTTTAATCAAAATGGAGTGATTCAAATCTTTCAATGTATAAATAAATCTAGAGAACCAATTTCAAATTTTTATTTCTTAAAAAGATGATTTAAAAAAAAGTTTTTTTAGTTGTTCAAATTGTTTGCCAAGCAATGAAAACTACATATCATAACCTTTCAAAGTCACTCTACCTTCACAAAATATAATAGGATATGCTTACCAAATTTCAATTTTAGAAAAGCAAAACTCCATTTTTGAAGAATTTCTTCATTTAATTTTCATAATTTAATAGGATAATTCATTGAAAAACATTGGTGATGAATTTTATAAAATTTGATTGCAAAAATATGTAGGAAACATCCATACTCACATATATTGTTCAATAAGCATCTCAAAAAAGTTTCAAAGTTTCTTGTATAGAAATTTCAATATTGGAGTGACAATGCCTTGATTTAGGAAAGTAGATATTATTATTGTAATTAGAATTTGCTATTTGACCCTCTCAATGTCAATAATTTTGTACATTTGAGAATGATGGTACAATTACTTTGCTAAAACCTAATTGCAATAAGGTAATATCTATTTTCCTAAATCAAGGCATTGTCACTCCAACATTGAAATCTCTATATACAAGAAATTATGAAACTCTTTTTTGAGATGCTTGTTGAAGGAAAGATGTGAGTATGGATGTTTCCTACATATCTTTGCAATCAAATTCAAGAAAATTCTTCACCAATGATTTTTAATGAATTATCATGTAAAACCATGAAAATAAAATAAAATAATTCACCCAAAATGGAGTTTAATTTGCTTTTTTGAAACTGAAATTTGGTATACTTGATTAGGATAGTGGAAGATTGATTGAATGTTAATTATGCAAGATCCAAAATGTAAATTGTATTCTCTAATATGCAAAGATAATAGAATGGTACAAATTGCACCCATGAATTTTTTTTCAAACCATTTGTATAGTATCAATAACTATTTGTTTACATAGTGTCAAATGTCAAGAAATTAGTGTGGTGCAACCTAATTTCACTATTTTGTGTAAGTTGTTTACTCAAAACAATGCTTCCATCAACCAACATGGCATTTTTGGGGGCGAAATAGTGCCAATTTGCACTAGAAAATAAATAATTTGGCTTAAAAATGACATTAAATCATGAAGTTTTTTACTTACTGAAAACTTCAAAGTTAAAAATATATATATCTTGGATGAAATTGCTAGATCATGGATGGAGATAGAATTTTGGATATGTAATGTGTGCTAGTGTGATATTCTCTATCCAATAAGTGGATGAATATTGAAATTTGAAGCAACATTCGGGAAGATTTTGAATTCTACCGGCTATTTTCCTTCAATTCCCAAATGAACCTTTTTTTCAAGTACAGAGTCCGGTTATTTTCTCTTTTTTTTGCTTGACAAATAGAAATTTCATTGATATCTTCACCGTTTTTTTTGCCGCTTTTTTCAAATTCCCACCGAACTTTTTCCAAATTCCACCGGCATAACTTTGAATTAGCCATTGATTCTTCCCGAACATAGATTTGAAGCACTTTTATAACATTTTATATCACCACTTTGGCACTTCATTAAAAAAAAATGACTGAGAAAAAAAGCCCTGCTGGCCACCTAGGAATTCCCAAGTCTGTACTTGCACGAGCATGATTGCAGAAGATTTGGAAGCAAGTCCTAACTTAATTTGAACTTTGATCTATTGCAGAAGTTGCATCAAAATCAGTGCCATAGGCAGATTGGCTACGGAAGTTACGGATTGAATCATTTGAAATAAAAAACTCCTTTCTCGCAGTTCAATGCAAAAAATGACAACCTCTGTTTGTGTCGTCATTTGACTTTCACCATCACATTTTCTTTTTCTTTCAAGGTGACTGATTTCTATTATGCAAAGAAGAAGAAGAAAAAGAATTACAACGGCGATTTGGCGGCCATTTGCACTAAAGTAAGGGCCCTGCACCACACCCTTGGATGAGAAATAGTATTGAAAGGGCGGGAAATCACCAAAAAAATTCAAAAAATTCAAAAAAATCTTAGATGAAATCGTCAAATTTATGGATATGTGATATTTGCTAATTTAATATTTTCTATTCACTATGTGGATGAATGTTGAAAATCAGAGGACCATTATAACATTTAATATCGCCACTTTGGCACTTCATTAAAAATGGAAAAAACATGCACATGAATTACAAACTAACTCCAATCCCAAGTCTGGATGGAAAAGGGTAGCAATGGTGGTGAGTGCGGGAGTAAGTTTTCACTTGGGGACTTTCGCTATCACACATTCATACTTTGAATTTTTCATTTTTTTTCAAATTAAAGAAAATATTGAAAATTGAATACAATAGAACTTCTTTACAGTTAAAATTTTTCTAAAGTGATATTGAGTGTCTAATCCTGACCTAGGCCATAAACAAATGTCATTAATGCAAATGACCCTCTCTAATGTAATAACCTCTTTAATGTAATATAATTAGCCAATCCCGACCTTATTACTTTAGAGAGGTTTTGCTACAGTATTGGGTGCTAATCAAAGTGGCATTTCAATGTAGGTCTTTAAATAACCTATATTGGGTTCTATCTTTATTGAAGTTTTAAGTTTTCTATCTTGAATATGTTTATAGTAATAATAATGGCAATGATGATGATTCCATAGATTGGCTAAATTTTTTTGTTCATGCACAATTAAATAAGAAACTATGGGCCTTAAACTTCACTATACTACCCAATTTTTTAAAACTCCTCAAGCTAGATAGAGTTAAATTTGAAATTTTATGGAAGTAATAGCCATTGGATTCTATATGTTGTCTACTTTCTATCAATGTTTTTGAGTTTGAGCTAAATAAAAGATGCAACATCCAAAAATGATACGTTGGTCCATTAAGGTGCTTTTATGTGAACCTAGGATCATAAGCACACAAGTCTAAAGACTACACACTTATATTATAAAGTGTTTGTATTATAGAAACCTTCCAAGATTATAGGGTACCTATGTTATAAATATCTATATTATAGGTATTTATATTATAAGCACCTTCAACAATTGTAGAATATCTACTTATACATATGTTCAAGGCTTATATAATTGCATTTCCATGCTCACATGATAGCATCATTGGTGGCCACTTAAAACTTGTAATTTATAATAATTCAAATTTAAAACTTTGTGCAAACTGAACATATGTTAGAAATCTTACTTCATATCAAATGGTACAAGAATATACTAATATACCATAGTATATGATAATATGATAATATGCTATTGCAAATTAATAGCATATGCAAATGTAATTATGTTTAGTATTTTGAAGGTCATAAAATTGATGTTTAGCTAGTAGAATGTCCTTCAATCTTGTAATAATTGCATGATTGATTCAATCCTAGAGGTGTGTATAAGCGCACAACTTGCATTGTATATGGATTTTATTTTTTAACATAGAAATTCAACATAAATTAAATAGTTTTTTAAATTTATACTTGCAATATGTTGTTGTAAATGTTAGAATGTCTAGTTTGACCTCTAGATTTGCTTTATAGAAAAAAAAATTGTTTTGATCAATGTAAAGCTTTGAACATGAAGAGGTCACTAAAAAAATACAAATAACTTCTAACCATAATTAGGCCTAACAACAATACACAAGATTTATGCAAAGTCACACCAAATTTGGCATACTACACCACTACCAAGTGTACTTCCACTCTTTTAAAAAACAAATTAGTTTCTTTCAATGTTTTAAACTTCTTCATACATTGTATATCTTAAATTTCAAATAAATTATTATTGAATTATTTTCGCCATATTTTATAAGGACCCTTTACAATTCCAATAGTTTGAAGAGATTTGAAATATCTTGACTAATTTGTGGACTATCATTTTTAATAAATTTAAAATTCCGAAATTTGAAAATTTGAAAGATTCTAAACTTTCAAATTTTCAGATGGTAATTTTAAAGTAAATTTTTTTATAAATCATCACTTCGGAAAAGTTGTAGTTTAAAGTATGTCAATTTGAACATTAAAATAAGAATTACATGCAATTTTTTCTTGTCAATCTAGAAGCCACATTCACATCTAAAATAAATAAAACTTTCACAAGAAGAGAAGGAAATTTGAGTCTGAATTTATAAATACTGTAATGCATTTTATAAGTTGGCTATTTCTTGCCATCCAATAAAATGGTTGTTCACCAAAAACAATCCACAACATATCTTCATTAAGGACATATCATTCTTTTGCAATACTTTGGCACTACATAAACTAGCTAGTAAGTTAGGCATCAACAAATTTGGTATTGGTAATTAGTTCGACAGCTTTGTGTACCTAATTTCCTAAAGAATCTCCTTTCATGTAGTGCTCTATTAAACTCCATTGCATCAATTTCCTCAACTTTAAATTCACTTTCACGGAAAGATTTGGTGTGGCTTGCAATAAAATTGGAACCAAATTACGAGCTACGTTGTGCTCCAAATAGAGTTGGAGCTTCAATCTCATTTATTAGCAAAAGGTCTAAGTTTGTTTTCTCAATTCTAGGCCACAAAATATTTTGAACCTTCTTAAACAATCCTTTAGAAATTATAAATAGAGTTTAGCAATGAAAATTCAACAAAAAATGAAATGATTTTGTATAGGGCCTAACAAATTTGACCCTTGCATATAATAAACCTTTTTTTTTAATTTTAATTTTTACAACAATTGGAATGATTATATTCCCTTAAGGTTAAAATATCACCTTTATGTAAATATAAGTATGGAAGTGGAATGGTTTACAATTGATGGAATTTGATATAGAGGTGGTGTTGATAGAGTATAGACATCAAGGACTACAAATGTCCGTTAGATAACTTTGAGGGAAATTATAAAAACAAATGCATCTTTTATCCTAGAATCTAATAATTTTTTGATAATAGGTTTATGTTCTTCTAAGATCTAACCTTTAAACATTTGTAGGGAACTATGTATATAGTATTGTATTTGCCACTTAGAATACAAATAATGTACTAATACATTGTAAGATGCCAAGACATGCATCCATTTTATAGATAATTTAACGATTCAAATTCTTCATTTGTATTTCATCTTAATATTTAATCCCTAAAAGCAAAAGCCTATACCTGTGTAGTTAAATTTGCAAGTCCTTTACTTTGTGTCCTTTATTTCTTTGCTATTTTCAAATGATTTGTTTGGATTCTATTTTTTATATATGAAATTATATGTCTAATATATGCCATAAAATTTTCAGAATTTTTTGTGAAAATTTATAATTACCATAAGTTAAAAAATAAATAAAAAATAAAATTCATGTCAAATACCAATCATGCTAAAAAAATCTGAAATTTTTAGAATAGAAGTGCATTATAGTGTGGAACATTGTAATATGATGGAAATTTCCATGTCATTTCATATTTAAAAAATTAATTATAGATCTTCAACTTTCAACTTCAATGAAATGCTTATTTTAAGGAATTTAAAAATATTTCCAAATAGCTTAAACTTTCCCCTTTAAAAGCTTCATTTTATTAGTTTTTGCTCAAAAACAAAAAAAATCATTTTGAATGTCAAAATCAAGTTTTAAAGAAAAAAAGCTTAAAATTTTGAAATACATTGGAGAGTATACCATTGGAAAGTTTATATACATTGGAGAGTTTATTACTACCTTATAAAAATTAAAAAAGCAGTATGCACAAAGCTTATTTCGACCATCCAAAGGATACGAAAGTCCTTGGCATTCTTCCAAGCTTAAACTTTATTATGCTCAAATACACCATACACTTAGAAAAGGTAACCATTTTGTAGCATTTGAAAGGTGCAATAATGATTGAAATTAGAACAACTTTGCGTTATTGGGTTTGGTATATTTTAAACTTTTGTTACTACTATGTATGTCAATTCATGCACATCCTATGTCAAATATACAAAAATCACTATGTTGTATCCAGAATTGGGCTTTCTAGACCTTTTAAGAATATCCTTAGTACCTACATCAAGTTTATTAAATGAACAATGAATAAGGTGTCACTTACCATTCCTTGAGGATGAATATAGGATCCCAAATGAACAAGTTCTTAATTATGCCAAACCTGTCACAAGGGTTGGAGTTACTTAATACTTATCTATGATATACGAATTTCCCGATCGAACGCTTCATCCATCCACTGGATGATTATCATCGGATCCTAAAACCCTAAACCCCACCGTGCAAACAAAGCTCAGCACATCATGAACGTGACGCACCGGAGCCAGAGTCTGCTGCGAGCTCTTGGCTCACCATGTTTGTCACCTCGGAGCTGCAGGATTTTGCCAGTGGAAAGATTTTGGTGGAGATTATTCTGGTAGAAATTGAGCATAGTTCGGTCCTTTAGCGCCATGGCTGTACACCGGTGCTTAGGCACGGGGGTGCGGGCACGGGCACGCAACCTCGCCGAAGTTTTGGTCGATCGGCGCTTTCTTCGACATTCTCAGGTGTTGTGACACGATCCTTTCTAGGCTGCTCAGGAACTTGCATGCATGGATGTTAATGCGGAAATTCTTTGGATCTGGCATTGGACAGCGCTGCATTTTGGATTAATATTGAATTTCAGTCTGAGAAATGTTCGGAATGTGCGTTGTTGAGAATGCAAGGGTTGTGGAACTGCTTTATCACTTAAACGTCAGGGATTTTAACTCAATTTAGTTGTGTCATTTTCAATTCTTCAACTTGACGTTTTTCGAGTAATTTCTTTTTTTATGCAATAATAGACACCAGAATGAAGTGAAAGTTGTTACATTCACCTAATCATTGAGCTAATCATCAATTTTTCTCCATCTCTCCAAATTCAAAAACTGCTTCCACATTCAATTTGTTGTTTTCTTCTTAAGTTTGAACGACAGGGTCAATCTGAAATTAGATTTTTTCTGTCTAGACAGACATTGTATTTGATAGACTTTGCTCTTCGAAAAAACGATTGGACAAAACCTCATGAATTTATGACTAGTCAATTTGTGGACTTTATGGAAGTGGAGTTTCTAAAATTCTCATTTCGCAATTGATTATTGGATGTTTTTGTAGTTGGAAAGTTGTGTAGATGAATTGGAGATTTTTGATAGAGGTCTCAGTTCTAAAGATTGTAATTATGTAATTTTGTAAATTGAAAAGCTCATAATGTGCTCATCGGGTGCTGAAGAGTTATCTAAAATGTTGCGCATACATTTCCTATCAGCGAATTTCTGAGCGGGCATTTTAAGATGCGATTTTCTGCACTCTAGGGCGCGTTTTTTTAGTAATTTTGAGTGTTCACTTTGCAATTGATCATAAACTCAAATGGAGGCATTGGACTGTTGGAATGTAGGGCATCGGAGACAAATTCTTAGAAAAGGTATTGCGGCATGTAGGTACGCTAGTCGAGCATCAACAAAATGCTTTGAGTGATAACAAATGGAAGATTGTTCGTCGGCCTCTTTTGGACATGGAGCTGCGTCGTTATGCCGAGTCTCCGGTAGTACCTCAGCCCCTTATATTGCATGGACCTCGTGGTGTTGGAAAACGTACCACCATTGAAGGTATGTGGCATTAAGGGACAAGACAATTTTTTCAGCTATTAGTCAGAATTTTGGTCATTTGCAGTAGAAAGTTCTCGATGCAGCTGCTAGCGCTTTATCCTGAGCCCCATTAAGCGAAGATGAGGATGTATGTACTGCATTTTGAGGTAGAGGAAATAATTTGCGTCGCGTCAGGAGCTTGAACATATGATGGAGTCTGGTTTTTGAGAGATGCATTAGTGCAGTAGAGGGACGTTTTGCTTATAATTACCTAATCTGTTTCGATCGAAGTTCAACAATATGTATGAACTTCTTATCCAATTTCAAAGTGGGAGTTGCTGTAGAGCACCATAAGTGAAAGTAGACAACCCCATTTCTATCCAAGATCAGTGACGATAGGCATTTAGCCAAGGCATTCTTACTCGTCTTGCTCATAAGTCCAGCTAAGTGGGTGAATAAAGTAACAAGGGACAGTATAGGAGACGGGATTAGGTCACTAACGGTTTTAGTATCCGCTGCCTTATTCACCCATGTGGGAGTAGTGCTGAACTGATCCGACTTGCTGTACTTGCGACACTTATGCCACTTATGTATGGGAGTAGTTGTGATTGAAGTGTAATTTCACTTATCACAGCATTGAATTGCAGGACTGCTGGAAGAGTGGAGCAGGGACCCGCATTCTGCTGCCTACGTGAATTTGTGTTGTCAGGACGGAGCTGCAATTGAAGGGAAATACACTCTCCCGTGGACTCTATCGCCCTGCTCTTCTACTGGAGGTGTCTTAAACCAAGGTGGCGGTGATTTGCAGTGGGTTCGACGAAAGTTAGAGCAAGGTCTGGAATCTCTAGCGATTCAGGCTGTTCAGGCGGGTTGTTTAAAGAGCAAGAACGTCTTTGATGTGCTGATAGACCGTCATACGGTAGACGGTGCATTATCTGAATTCTTGCAATCTCTAGCGACAGGCACTAGAGGCTCTGGTAACGGTGGTACTAAGCAGCTGTGGCAGCATGCTCTCCTTTACATGAAGAGGGCGTCAGGAGCTGCCGGGCAGCCTATTTCTTGCAGAGAAATTACACGCATTGACGAAGTTCTGCTTGCGGTGCTGGATAATTCAGACACAGGGCCTCTTGACTATGTCCTATCTGATGGAGTTGGCAGGAAAAACGCCAAAAGTAAGTTTAATTTCTTTTTGTGGCTGAGCTAGTCCGTGTGACTTGAGAGAGATCTATCATTTTAAATTTAGGATGCTTGTTAGCGACTCGTTTGTGAGAATTTCATCTTCGTTGATAGAACCCGACACTGAAGCCGGGTATGTGGCAGATGTGAAGGCGCAGTTTGATGTGAAGGAAAAGGCATTGCTGTCACTGGCACTTGCTAAGTATTTGCTTCAAATTCAAGAAAATTGGAAGATCACTGCTGGCGCCGACCGAAAACGGAGGGGCTTGCTTCCGAAGGGTCTAGTTGATGCGGCTGTGAGTTGGCCTGCGCTACTGTTGGAATTGGTGTCATGGTCAACTGCAGAAGGCGTTTTCCAGGTGCAGGCGCTAATGAGACTATCTTTGTTTGCCTGCATTTGACATTAATAATAGCATTGTTAATGATTTACGGATTGCTGTTTGGGAATTTTTTGCTAGAAGGCTCAGTGTAGCTAACCATGGTTTAATCATTAATTCCAGTGGTACTTGGACAGCCTAAGTTGGTGATAAATGGATTGGAGGTCCTGCGCAATGCTTCCACGGTCATTGGAGGTATTGACGGTTCATCATTCCACGATGCTCTTCTCCTACAACTTGTCGAAAACAGTCTTTCTCAAGGATCCTTCCCTGTGATACTGTTATCATCAGACAGGTAATGAAGCGGCTGATTTTTAAAAGTTTCTTTGACTATGTTTGGATTTCAAAGGATTTGGAAAAGCTCTCTATACATGATTCTTCACATGATAGTAATGGAAGCGGAGTGCACAAGTTGAGAGAGTTTATGAAGACGTACCTGTCTTTGGCAAGAGACTTAACTTCAGAATAAGGATCTACGCCTTGAGGCATCTTGGTTTGATAGCTGTACCTATTACCTCTATTAATTGGGCTGCCTATTCAGTTTATTTTGACCGATTCAATAAGTTTGTCACCTCTTTTAGATGTTGATTCATGCAGCTATTATTCGTGGCAACTAGGGGAAGATTTCGGCCATACAGACGCATTTATTTCCAGTGAGGTACATTCTCTATCCTTAAATAGTTCCTGAATGCTGTAGTGTTCATGTGGTTAGTTCCTTTCTGAAACTAGTAGGAGACTTGCAAAGTGGTTACGTATACTTGTAAGGAATGTGGCAGACAGAGCTTAGTTGATACCGATGACCACTTTGAAATGGGAATCAGGATCCTATTGTTCATAAAAGTTAGAAATGGTCGGTTGACTTTTCTTTATGTTTTATCAGACGTTTGGTTGGACACCTAAGGAAGGTGCTCTGCATTTAGTTCCTGGTGTGTTTACAGCAGACGAGGTACGTGCGGACACTTCTCTTGTTGCTGATACGTGCTGATATTATAACACTTTTCTTCGTGTTGCTTCATCTAAATTCACTGCAATACTGTCATGTGCTTGAGATTGCTGGCAATAGAAAGTAAAATTGCTCACTATTTCAGCATAATATTACGTTAACTTTTTTGACATCCATTTAGTGGAAAGTGGTGACGGCAGTGTTAGGACCCAACCCGCGACACTCTGTGGAATTGCTGCATCTTCGGCACAGCAAGGCTTTTTCTGAGTATGCAAATATCTACTTGCCCTACCAGTGTGCAAAGTTGTGTTCTGAGGCAAGTGCGTATTTTAGGATGCAAGTTATTATTCCCTCCGTCCCGAAATGATTGACCACAATTTTGATGGTATTTTTTTGAGCCAATTTCATTAACCATATCGTGAAAAACATAATTAAGAAAGGGTCCAAATTTTATATCACTAGAATCAATGAAAAACATTGCATGTGTTCAGTGCAACCTAAATAAAATTAGCCAAAAAGAAGTAATTTTTTGGCCTTTTCAAAACAACCTCAAAAAATACATGACATTCAAAGTGGACAATCATTTTGGGACGGAGGGAGTATGATGTAACCATGGGAAATCTGATTTTTTAGGATTTAGCCATGGTAACTAACATTCGTTCTTATGCTTCATTTCTTTCAGGCGCATGAAAGAGGAAGATTCTTTGGATATTGAGGATTGCATTGATCTTTACTTAGCGTACTTACAGGTACATAACGTTTAACTGTTTGCGTCTCTTTGACTCATTCTCTCCTTTCTAAACATCATTCCCTTAAGAATAATTGTTTTCTACTCCTGAATAAGAGGTTCTAAACCCTGGAGTAACAGTGTCTTCGATCCTTCTTGTTATCTTCCAGTCCTTTACAACAGTCCTAGCAGTGCTGTAATTTTTGTGTAGACCGTTGCAATTTTAGGGACCCCTGTTAACTTTTGGGGAGAAGACTGGGTCTTTATTTGCTTGCTTGATGATATGTGGCTACACTCAGTATGGATTTAAATTATTACTGGGTGCTACTGAAATAGTTTTTTAATGCATGGGTCTTAGATCGTTCAATATTGAGACTCTTCTTAATGGTGTGCAGGTTACAGCAGTGGATCCAGCAATGGATACAGCTCTGGGGATGTTGGAACAATTTGCTGCCAAAGCTATGAACAGTGACATTGACACTAATCTTCTTCAACATGGAGCACCCTGGAGAGATTTTCCTAGAAACGATAATAAAGTAAGGCGGCAACGGTGGGCTAAAATACAAATGATGGACTTTCTTCAAGCCTTTTCAGACACAGAGTTCGGGGTACGGTGCCATAACTGGAGCCTTAATATTATTTGTACGACTTTGATTGCTGGTTCTATTCATGCTTCTCAAGTGAACGAGGTATTAAAACAATAAGTGGATCTGTCAGGTGAACTATCTTGCTGGTGACTTTGAGTTCTTGGATGATCCAGCAGCCCGTGCTCTCGTACAGGTAGAACGAGAGGGTTCTTACCTCTTCACTCAATTAATCTCTTATATGTTTTGGAAAATCATTTGAGGACTGAATTGACAACTTCATACTTTCTAGTCTAAAAAGTCCGACAAGGATGTCTAATGTGGGACATGGCCTGACTTTAGGTGGGTCTTCTCTATCAACAACGAGCTCCTCCGTATGTAAGGCCAACCTCTGGTGCCATACTACGATGCTTAACTCGCTGGTATTATTCTATTTTCTTTCACCTTTTGTCACGTTTATAAGCCTGTGTACCTGCAACATCAGTGGAGACCCTTACTAAATGATAAAATCTGGGGTGCTGCAGGCTTGTAAGGGAAAAGTTGCATCTAGAGCCATTGGAAAATTTGAGATATAGATGGCACCGCTTGATAAGAGGCAGATACTACCGCCATCTGATGAGGGAGTAACGATCCAAGTAGCACAGAAGTTCTTCAATGTGGACATCTTGGTGCTTAACATTGATGTCAAATTCGACATCAGCACCATACACCTCTGATTCCTTGGAGAATAGATTATTCACTGAATATTTGCTGCCTTCAATGAGTTATTCTTGTTCAGCAAGCCCATAGCCTTCTGCTCTCAATGTTTGTAGAATTAGTCGGTGATTCTCTGCAGACGCAATCCCAAGGTCAGTCCATTGTTTAATATTCAAGTTATTTCGAATCTCATAAGTTTAAAACTCAATAGTTTTTACAACTGAATTTGCATTTTTTTTTTTTGTTGGTACACTCAGAGGGCGTCAGTCCCACGCACGTGTCGCTCTAGAACACCAGAGCCCATTCCAAACGTACCGAAATAACGTATGCTCGCTCCTGCCTCCCCTCCCCTGACGTCTTTCATTGTTCTTCGCAATTTCGGTTTGACATCAAGCTCCAGTAAGTAAAGTAAAGTTCCTCCAGGGAGTAACGTGAGGTAGCTGCAGGCATTGCCCCCGCCTGTAAGTGAGTGTACCGTAATCCAGGGGCGGCATTGAAGGGTTGGCAGGCGGACCTGCATGGGAACGCCAGGAGCGTGATGATGATTGACAAGCATCTGGAACCCAGGAAGAAGCAGAGCAGGAGCAGTTGAGCAGAGAGGAGTAGTGATGATAATGATGAGTCTGGATGGAATTAGAGGGCATTAGGAGCGTGGGAGCATTCAGGAAAAATTCAAGAAAAAAGGAACAGGGCGACGGAAGCGCACGGCCAGGCAGGCAGGCAGGCAAGTAGGCAGGGAGAGGTGGTGCACTGGTGCCGTGGTGGGGTGGGGAGTACTCCCCACGTGTGGAGAAGGGCTCCTCTCACGTGCAGCTCCTCCCCACGTTCATTTCCTCCATCAATGCCCCCACCGCAGGACAACTGAAACTGATCCTCCTTTGGTTGTGCTTTTGGCCTTTCAAGTTTCAACTGGCTCTTCCTTTCTTCTTCCTTTTTCCCTTTCTTCCTGGTTCTTTTACTCGTCTTCCGTAGCATTATTATTAAGAATGATGGAGGTTTTACCAGGGGACCTCGCTTGTGAGGCGGGTGGTCGTTCTACGTGTGGACATTGGCTCTGGATCGGAGGGCGGAGGCTTTGCACTAACGGAAACTAAAGTAAGGTACGAAAGGTACACAGAAGGTAGGAAGCCCACTGTGGACCTGGACCCTTTGGGATGAGTTTGGTCATTGTGCATAGTTACACTTGTTGAATCCACAAACAAAAAATTAGTAGAAAACAAAAAATTAGTAGAAGAATGGTAAAGTGATTAGTATTGTGCATGTATTTTAGTCAACTCATTTTCAGGGGAAAAAAGATATATTATAGGTAGTTGAAGCAAAATCTCATTGCATCGCATTGTAGACTGGAGGGCTATTTTAGTCCTTTTGGTTGCTAGTGTGTCTCTCGTAATTTCATCCGCAATTCCAGTGACAATCTAAATGTGTCCCTTCAAGGTTGTGGAATAATGAATGTTTTGCTATGTGTAGGAGTTCCGTAGTGGTGTTCATTGAATTCATTAATTGATGACTTTTCAACCTACTTCCTACCCTTTCATCTCCAATTCCACACTCAAAGCAAACTTTATTACATAAAAATGCTAGGGAGCAAAATTGGATTTAGGATTTGGAATTCCAATTGGATTGGGAATCATAATGGGTTTGCCTACCATCATTGCCTTAATTATGGAGATTTTTTAGGCAACCTTGCTTGAATGTAGAACTAATAGTTGTTTTACATGAGTAGGTACTTACACTAGTAATCAACATTAGTAGCAACTAGGTATATATATTTGTTTATTAAAATATAAGCTATTTCTATTAGCATGTGAAAGGAGGTTCTAATGGACTCTTGGTATACATTATATGTACATATAAATAAGTTATGATATTCAAATTATTGTATGCATGTTGACCAAAAATCAACACTAGCCTCTCTCACTCTCTCATGCTCCAATTGTGTACATTTTGTGTCATTTAATAACTAAGTTTTAGTATCTTTTTTTGGTCCAAATGTAGGTTTGTCATTTTGGACAATTATGATTATGGGTGCACAAACCATACATAGTTTTTATTAGATTTGGACCAAAAAAAAAAAAATTGCATTGACAAAAGCTACATATAAAGAAGTGAGGAATTTTGAATGGACTTTACTCAAAAAGCAAGCCAATGCTACTTGAATATAACTACTTGTAATGTAGTTGATTGTTTCATTTTTATTTTGGATAGTGATATTTGTTAGATTGATGAAGTCATTTACATGCATGCCTATAGATATAACACAACCAAGGGAAAAAAATGTTCATCGCAAAAGCAATATTGTGCCAATAATTTGTAGTGATTTAGTAATTTCATCCTCTAAAAAATGAAAAAAATGAAAAAAATGAAAAAAATGAATCTATTGTAAAATATCCACCAAATTTATTTTTTATTTATTTTGAATGAATTTTTTGTCCAAAATAAAAATTTGAGGTATATATTTTATCAAAAGTGCATAGAGTCCATCGTACAAAACTTGCCCTTATTTTATAATAATAATTGTCCACTCTTTCAAGCTTAGGAAAATCGCCCTCTGTATACCTAGACCTACTTCACCTAAATAGGTGTAGAAACTTATTATATATCACAAATAATCAAATTTAGAATCATAAACTTTAAATTAGTTATCAAAATCAATGTGTATAAAATTATCCAACTACAAAAGAAGAAACAAATTTTATATCTTTCATCAAAGGAATGTAGCCAAGTCAATGAGTATCAATTCTCCCTAGCTTCTTGTCCCATTGCCTAGTGACAAAACTATTCGAACCTATCCTATTAGTTTAGGCACAAAATTAGTGTCACTCGAGTTTATTATTTTCATGAAAATTTCTAAAATATAATAACTAAAAAAATGAACTTTAGAATGAATTCAATTTTTTTTTAATTTAAGAAAATCATACTTAGATACTTTAGGTGAACAACAAATTCATCATATCTACTACAAATAAAAAATTTATTAAAGAAAAAATTGACAATCTTGTTATTCACATATAGTGATTTGGATTCTAACACATTCAGATTTTAAATTTAAATTTTTTTGTGATTTCATAAATACACTAGAAACTAATCTTGTCATATCCATTTTTTCAATTCAAATCAAGATAGATAATTAGAAACTACATTTATGTTTGACCAAGGTGCATCCAACTTTTATATGAAGGGACATTGAAGGATTAAGGGTTTATGATCTAAATAAAGAAAGAGTATCTTAACCCTTACAGTTCCAAGGTCTTATTTTCATCAAAAAACACTTAAAACTATCATTTATATTAAAAAGAGATTATTTTGATTATTTTTTAAAATATTTTATTTTGCATATCTAATAATAGGATCTTGATCCAATCTAGTATATGAATGTGTGGAATTTTTTTCAGAATTTTTTACCACGTAGATTGCAATATATTTGTGTTTAAAGTGAAGAAGACAAGTTTTTTTACACCTTGCCTGACTAAATTATAAGACTTTAAATCTCCTTTACTTTATAATTTTGCACTACAAATTTTTTAATTGAAATGATTATGTCAAAGAATTGAGTTGCAAAGTCCGAGAATTTATTTATTTTTAAACAAAAATTTGATTTTCATTCTTTGAAAATTTATTAAGTAGAAGTAGGTACAAGATAGAATGAAAGTCTAAATTGTTGGTAGCTCTAAGTTGGATTCAACACACTAATCTCAACAATAAAACTGTTCTAGCAAGCAAATTGAACCTTTTGGAGCTTTTTTTAATTTTCAATTGTGAAAATTGAATTCAATAATAAATCCATTACGAGTCAATTTTTCAAGAAGGTATAATAATTCTCTGTTGAATAGGAAGCTTCAAAACTTTTACATCACTAATCCAAATGGAATGAATCAAAACTTTCTACATAGACAAAAATATAATCAATGGAAAAAAATGTATAATATTTTTAGTTTTTGTAGGAAGGGTTGTTACCTAGTGAACTATTTTTTAAGCTTAGGATGGCATAACTTTTGCTTTTAGGCATTGATTGCAAGGAAAATTATATTCCAAGAAAGCTAATGTGTTTCCTATCTTCAAAATAAGTTTTAAGAAATCATGTTGAAAATTGAGATCATAGAAACCTACCCAAACCTTCAAGTGTCCCTTGAGGGGATACTTCAAACTTTAGGGATTAACATGGAGAGGGACAAAATAACCCCACTACAAGTGAGGGCATAAATTCAATTCTATTATATCTTCATCTAATTTAAATCTTACATTATAGGAGCCACTTTATCCCTATTGAGACTAAGATATTTTTCCTTGATGCTAATCTATTTCAACTCCTAAGTCCC